>CM065054.1:62047600-62070100 GCA_032883995.1 Coronaproctus castanopsis
GGTTGGAATGGATCGGACACATATTGAGACATGGCGGAATGCTAACAGTTTCAATGGAAGGCAAAATAGCTGGGAAAAAACAGAAAGGCAGACCAAGGTTAACGCTAATGGGCTCCACAAAACAGGAGGCAGAAGTACAGTCGTATGTAGAACTCAAGCGGAGGGCGACAAACTCAAGAGGAGGGGACAGATCGTATACTGTGGAAGAAAGACATAGTGATGGCGGGCCAGTCCTAGGATTGAAAAAACTCGAAAAAAGAAGATATATATATATATATATATGAGTAAATAAATGTATATTTATATATATATATAATTCTTTTTTATTTTATTTTTTTGTTTGAGTATCCAATTCATGAAATACGATGGGCTAAATTTATTTATAAATGTTATAATACAAATACATTTGAAACAATGAACTGACCAGAGTGTGTCCAATTAAGTTTGCGGCACTCTAGTCAATCTATTTTATTGAAATTTGTTTAAAATTTATACTACTAGGATAAATGTAGATGAGTTTCCCGGTATGGTTATTTCAGATATATTGTAAAATTATTAAATGTTCAGAACTCTTTATTTACTAATTCGGCACCGCTGATGTCTGTAATATTCAGCGCTGCTACGGTTGCATCCTGCCTCAGGATATGCTTTACACGTTTTCAGTTGTATCATCGCATATTACACATCTCTGTTCTTCGAGTATGCTAATACTTATCTAAGTGTAATCTTTAAATAATCCATGTTGAACTGTACGTTAAAATAATTCGGCGTATATACACAACGTTGTTTAGTCGGCTATCTATAGAGTGGGACATAATTGTTTCTCTAAACCGTTATATTCATCCCGTAATGCTATACATTTTTTGTGATATAGTAATCATCCAATATTGTTTTAAACTGTTTAGACGTTAACATTTTTTTATTATGTAAACAATACGGATGATGATACGTTATATATAATTTAGCATCAAAAACTTAAAAACAAAAAAAAACATATTTTTTATTACTTACTGTATTTATACAACATTATATATATATATATATATATATATATATATATATATATATATATATATATATATATATAAAACAATACACCGCAATTACTAATAAGGTTTAACAATTTCATTTCTAAATTTACTTAAATCTAGTAACGACATCGTTTCCGTTTATGGGGATTTTCCAATAAGTCCTGGTTGGTGTTGAAATAGAATCAAAAAAGGCAATATTCCGGTGCAGCAACGGTTGAAACAGTTCCATATAAAGAATGAATTATTTGCGTAGTTAAAATTTTATTAAACACAAATGAATATAATTTTTGAACATAAATACTCTTTATGGAATATAAAGTCGTTCAAATAATTTTCGATAACTCGACCGCGTCGATTAGGCTGAATTCTAAGCGATAGCATAAGGATGAGACTTATCGACATAGACCACCTGTGACTAGAGGAACCCCCCCCCCCGTAAAAAAAAAATAAAAGTATAGCGCGGTCAAATGGAGTTTAGCGCTAAGTCCGGTCTCACTATTTTTTGGTTGGCCAATTCACATTGGCGACCGCAGTATGGCACGTAGCCTGACACGGTGATTTGACACTGATAACGGAATAAGAGACAAAGAATTAGACGCACGCCACCAAAACGCAAAAACAAAAAACAAAAAAAATCTGTTTTTATTTATTTTTGTTCAGTGTGTATCGGTGAAGAAACATTACGGATATACTTTTTAAACGCAAAAAAAAAAAATAGTGCACAACGACTAATCTCGACGTACGGTAACGAATAATAGGACGTGATAATGATGATATATATATATATATATATATATATATATATAATGAAAATGGAGACCAGTCAACGCGGAAGTTTGTAAGGGACATGTTACCTAACCGATCCTCATCCATTCTGGTCTTTCCATAGAACGAGTTAAATGAAGCACCCTAAGCAGCCTAATGTGAATTAAGTTATCATTATTACCAGCAATCTTCATCTTGGAATACAATTACAAACACGCAGACACACACACATATATATATATAAGTTTAATTAATTTTATAATCTGAAGAGTGTGGAACGTAGTGATTTTTAAAAAATAAACAACAAAAATTGGTTAAAATCATTAAATTCTTTTATAAAAAACCGCAAAGCTGTTCGGCCGTTAAGTCATTATTAAGTAATATTATAACAAATAGTGCGACGAAAAAACAATTATTTATAAAATGTGGTGAACGAAACAATCAACAAATCAGCAATATTTTATACGTAAACAAAATAGACAGAAAAATAAAATTAAATTTATAATGTATATATATATATATATATATTTTTTAATTTTTAATAGGGATGTCTTCACGACCGACTAAACTTGATGCTACATATTTTTATAAACGCAGACAACTTCTCTAGATATATCGCTTTGTACGGAGGACCACGTTGATTTCAGATAGAGTTTAGAGCGTAATGTTATCGAAGAAGGGCATTCGAAGAACACATGATCAGGATTACCCCTCTTTAGCTAACGAATCTACAATTTCATTGTTGGGGATTCCTCGATGTAACCTATAAGAAAGACGCAAATATACCCAACGTTTCTAGATGATAAAGTTTCAATATCATGAATGAACCCTATGAATGTGACGGGTTTGTTTCATCCTTCAAAATTCTTTGCGAGTCGGTGATAATCACGTAACACTACCCGGAAGCTTCGTATCAGAATGATAAGGATAGTAACACTGCTACATGCTCAGCGGTAAATGTGGAAGATTTGATAATTTGTATACCTGTCTAATATTAATAGACGGTATGAAAATTGCTGCTCCCGTTCATTGAATTGACTTCGATTCATCCGTATAAATAAGGTTGTGCGTACGAAAATTCGCGCAGATAATATTCTGTTTGAATTCTTTACAAATTAATGATTTTTCATCAATCTTCCTATAGGAATTTAAATAAATACTATTGCGAATTATTTGATCGTTTCCTCCACCCCCCCCCAGTGTGTTCATTTTCATATCGATTATAATAATTTTGATATATATGATTTTTTCAGTACATTTCTATCCTCTATTTCGTTGTTGTTATTAATTGATTTTAATAATTTTTTATTATTTCTTATTGTTAAATCTACCATATTTTATCGATCGTAGTAGGGTTTTATGTTCGTTATTGATTACTTTTGTTTTATTATGTTTCTTTTTTCTTTATTTATTTTATCACTATCTGTTAATAGTGTTTTCGTTCTACCAATGAGAGTTTTTAAAGCGGCTAATTTATCCATTTTTGGGTGTGATGAATTTTTAGGTATCATCAATGAAAAAATTCGAAATAACCGAAGAAAGATATAAAAATAATTTATCGAATTCGATGATAAATTTTGACGAAGAATTAGTTCTATGGATTACGTTAGAAATTTAATCAATTTTTATATCGCGCTTAATGTTTTCATTTTTCCGCGCCTAGTTAGTGTAATTGTTTATGTTACAAATTTTATATTGCCGATTTGTTGTTTGCTACATTCAACATCAAGATTATTTTATAAATGTGTTTTTTCATAATTGTTTTTTTTTTTGTTATTTCTGACACGAAATTCGTAGGTCAAAACGTAGTAAATAATTCAACGTGAACCATGCAGCACTTATATTCCACAAACGAATCCAGATTGCATTTACTATAAACTCCGAATACTAGTTGGCTTAGTCTCATGTAATTCAATAGTTCAAATCGGTTATACGACCAAATTATATAATACAAATTCCTGGTTGAATTTTGAAGTATGCGGAAAGTATATAATTTTTCAAGAAAAACAAAATTATGAAATAAATCTTGACTGGAAATTTCGTCACTGCCGCCATATATATATAAATAGATATATATATATATATATATATATATATATATATATATATATATATATATATTTATTATTATTTTCGATTTTGGCCAACTATGGACCACGTAAAAACAATGATCATGAGATTTTCTTTTTCCTTCTCCAATATTCTTTCATCTTCAAGCTATTTTTCTTTCTTCCGTCCACATGTAACTACTGGTGTTCTTCTTCGCGTTTTCAGCAAAACCTTTAAATGCGTTAATTTTTTCTCGGAATTTATTTCTATTGATTACATATTCACTTTTTATGTTCATTTCTGATATATCTTTTATAAATCACATAAGTTTATTCTTTGGATTGCTTTCAAAGTATTCAAATATGGCTTTAGTTTGTCTATTCCATTCTTTTTAGGTGACCGTAAAATCTTATTATTCTTTTTCTCATTGTGTATCTTTTCAATTTTTTCATATATTTCCTTGTTGCTTTTTCGTTGTCCATCTTTAATGTTCGGTCCCAGAATTTTTCTCATAATTTTCCGTTCCTTCTTCTCTATGAGCTCGATTTCTCTTCTTGTGTTCATATTCAGACATTCTGCTGCATATAGACATTGCGGTTTAATTACAGTATCATAATGTCGTATCTTCGTATTTATAGATAATGACTTCTTTTTATATATTTCTCTGGTTTCATCGAATGCTTGTTCCATCTTGTGTACTCTGGTTAGATTCGCTTCTTTATCTAAACCATTTGGTTGAATTATTTCACCTAGATATTTAAATTTGGTGACTTTTTTAACCTTTCCGTATTTCGTTGATAAATAACATGGTGCCGAAGGTTCGTTGGTTATATAAACTGTTTTTTCATATGAAATTTGCAGGCCAGCTTTTTCAGCTACTTCTTTCAATGAATTTAACTGAATAACTGCATCTTCCAAATTATCAGCTAAAATTGCAATATCATCCGCAAATGCAAGACACGAAATCTCGATCCCAGATTTTTTCCTTCCTAATCTGATTGGTTCAATTCCGCAATTTTCCAGCAGTATCTTCCACTCCCTTATAACTTTCTCAAGAACACAGTTAAAAAGCACAGGGGATAGACAATATATATATATATATATATATATATATATATATATATATATATATATATATTGAAATAATCTTTCGATAGTGAGATTGCATAATGTAAACGTACACATTTTTTTTTTTTTTTTGTTTTTAATAAATCTAATTACGATTGACAAAAAAACTACGTTTGAACGTAAATGTAATAAAAAAAAAAAAAGTTCATTTATTAGTCATATTTACCGTAACAATAGAATATAATTAAAACGATCGTGCGTTTTACTTTGTACGATAGATTAGATTAATATTGTTATTATTTTTCAAATAAATAAATCACTATTTAAAATTGAATATACAAAAAGTAGACAACGTACTACTGATAGGTTACAAAGTAAAATCATTTCTCTTATGCGCATATCGCGGCCGATATAATTCGCCTCACCGTTGCACCGAGTGCAACCAGCGCGACTAGTTAAGGATTAAGAAGAAGAAATTTATTCATATAAATTTCAGGATATAAACTAATAAATTATTTTGTACCGGCTCGTAGGCCTTAATGTAAAATTCTTATAAATACAATAATAAAAGATAGATTTTCCATTTATGTATATAGATTATATATTAATTTTAGGCTGAGAAAAACAAAGAAAAAAAATCCAGCTACAGAAAAAGTAGAAAGAAAAGGAAACATACATTCAGTTGTAATATCGACATGAAATTATTTTATACTTTTATTTTAACATTATTGCGGACACTTTTATGGCTGAAAATTATGTTTCGGACGCTTGTATTTATATTTTTTATATCTTAGAGCTAATAACGATTCGTAATTATAGTTATCGCTTTAACAGGGAGAGACGGGTTACTTTCACACATTTAAGATTTACTCGCGAGTATGGTTCGCTATGAAGTCGTAAGTTCAACATTTCACGCATTAATTGTATCTTTTGTGTACTCGGGCAAATTTAATATGATTCCTGTATTGTATTTTTCGATATGTAGTTTTAGGCACGTAGTTCCATACGGGTGAACCGTAGGTTAGTAGTGGTTCGTTGACTTGTATATAATTAATTTATTTCGAATATTTAGTTTGGATTTTTTATTGAAAATAGGGGAAAACATTCTTGCTCTAGTTTTATTAACGCTATAATTTCGATAATTTCGATAATATCGATATAACCGACAAATTAGGAGATTGACAAACGGGAATATTTCGCTTTATTTCATGTTTGTAAACAAAGAAATGAGTAAAATTTTAAAAGAATGTAAATTTTATTTTTTATTTTTTTTTTTACGCGAAATGTAAGAATTGTTCATACTGATGAGTGAATTTACCTATCTACTAAAAGCTTATCTTAAATAGGTTCTGTTAAGTTATGTCGTTGCCGCTTGCATACACACTTCGATTCAACCCGAAATTCCTTTCCTTTGAAATTGTAGCGAGATTCAAACGAGCTTCGTTTTCGTTAAAAAGGATAAATATTTAGGAGTGATTATCGTGTATTTAGTAAATAATACGATGTTAGTACATTTAATTAAAAAAATCTACACGTAATCCGACACAAAGGTTGACGTACGCGTGATTTAATTAACGCAAAATCGTAGAAGTTCGCTATACGACGAAATAACGCGCTTGCATAATTGCGCGAGTTCACATATTTTTTTACTTATGTATTAGCGAAATATCTCAAAAATTTTATAAAAAAGTGCGAAAAGCACGATATGATTAAAATTACAGTTATATTAGATATAGACATGGTAGACTTAAGAGCGGAATTTTATTAATTAATTTAAAAGTCAATTATGCGATTTAAGTTAATTTAAAATTAATTAAAGCGGTTTTTTTTTTTTTTTTTAATTTTTCCTCCGTAATATATTTAGTTAAAAAAAATAATAATAATAATTTTAATTTCCGATCAAACGGTTTTATATTTCTAATTATTTTCTAAGTTTATTTATTATAGCCTAATAGATCAGGTGTAAAATGTTTACCTATTGAGACAAAATTTGTTCTGTTTTCAAATCGAAAGTCTCGATCGCTTACTAGACCGTAGAGTAGCCCGTATTCGATCGTTTTGCGCATTCCCACAGTGGTGCGTTGTCGGTCCATAAGCAATAGGAATGCAACTTCGACGAAAGAATAATGTTAGTTGCAGAAGTGTGGTATTTCTGATTGGGCTAGTTGCTGTTGCGGACACGTCACAAGGCGAACGATAAAACATATCGTCGAAAAATGCAACAGTTGGAAAATGTGATTAAGATTGAAGATTTACATCATCCGCGCGGCGAGTGTTTAGACTTTCCCGTTTAAAGAGCTCGATATTAACATAATACGATACGAATTATTACAAATAAGACTGCACGGGAACTAAAGAAATATTTCGTAGTTAGAATAGATAAAATAATTGTATAAAGCCTGTTTGGACATACGGTTTAACGTTACCCGGTTATGCAAAAGATACACACACGTAAATAGGATAAAACGGCATTTCAGAACAAGGCCATACATCGTCTACCCACCTTGGTACGTATCGAACCATTACATCGGGACACTTAAAAATTCCATACGCGAAGAGATCAAATAAAGCAATATGTAAGCCGTTTGGAAACCCACACAAACGTGACGACTCTAGATGTTCGTCGCTTAAAACGTAGTCGACCGTTTGATCTAGCCTAATTTTATAGTGGGGGGGGGGGTCCATCGCTGGATGCACTTATTTCGCGTTCCAGTCCAATTGCGTTGTAATTTTAAAAATTATTAAAAAAAAAAAAAAAATGAGAATCTAGCTTAGCTGTTTGTCTTCTCAGTTGAATTCTTCTACTGTTTATGCACCCGTTATTATTTTTATTTGAACGATGAATGATCGATCTCTGAACACGTGATATTTTTTCTTAGATCGTTGCCATTTTTTTTTATCACCTGCCTGAAGAACTTTACCGTTTATCGCGGAGAGTATTTTTTTCGGTTGGGCCGAATATCCAGCTGCTGAACGATCGAAACATTCGTCCTGTTGTCTTGTTCGTTCCTAATATCTTTCTACACGCAACCATTTCCTATTTTATAATTTCCTTCGCGTCGACACTTTCCCACGATTCGCAATCGTGCAGCGCAATCGAGTTTCTTCAGCGCCTACTAAAATTGTTTGCATCTCTTTTCTTTCTTCGATCTTTTTCCTATATATACGTAATTTTCGGCTTTAGTTTTAATTTTCAACTGTTACTCGGTTCGATACTTCAAATCACTTTTCGCCAACTCGATCTTTATGAAATTGTTAATTAAGGTTGTAGTATTTCTTTATACGATAATAGTAAAGTAAAATCGGTCTTCTTTTCATTTTCATCGCATCGATCTAAAATGTCTTCTGATTCTAATACTTTTCTTTCTTTTATGCGCGTCATTTTTTCGATCGTACCGACGTGTTCCGTGTTGATTAAAAATACGTTTTCAATTTATTTATTACCTAAAACAGATGAAGTTCGGGGGCGTGGAATCTATCAGATTACGAATATGAATTGATTTCTCGCTTCGGTGATAAGAAGGCTGAAAAGGATGAAACCTTGGCGGACTTTATTGAAATAAATTAGTAGTAAGTAAACTTATCGTTTGTAGGAAAGTAACAGCACAAAGAAAATATAACTTCCGCACATGCGAAAATATTAAACTTTTATTAGATAGTCATAATCATATTAGGCTAGTTACAGGTTAGCGTGAAAAGAAATAAATATTTTATGCTAGAAAGTTGAATGACGTTTTCTATCATATTACACATCCGACCAATTTTCCAAGGTGTATATCTAAATTTGTCCGCATCTGCCGATGTTTTCCGGAACAAAGGAATAAACGGCGAGAATTCGTCGGGGTTTTTGAAAGACTGTCACCTTTCACTCGTACCTGAGAACTTCTTTCGTGTCTTTTTCTATCGAATTGCCAAGAATTAGACGAGAGGAATTGCGTTAAATCATTCTACTGACGCCCTGAAGCTAATTTCGATCTCTTAAATTTTTCCAGACTTTATTAAGAGATTTTTATTTTTTTAATTTTTTATTTTATTTTCTAAAACACATTTAAGTAGGGACATCGACGATACGATATACAAAACGACCGTCGATAAAGAAATAACGTTACGAATTTATTACGGTGCAGAAAGAGAAAGTAAATTAAGTTATTCAATAAAAACGGATCGATATTGCGTGAAACCTATTCGATGAATTCGTAAGAAGGAAAATCTCCTAAATCGTGACAAGGTGAAAGGAAAAGGAGTAACATAGATGAAGTTGACTTGAAAGCAATTATTTTCATCTTTGTAATAACCATGAGTTGGCAAATTTATACAGGGTACGCATATATTATATACATACATATATATTACATATATATATTACATATATATATATATATATATATATATATATATATATATATATATATATATATATATATATATATATATACAGAGTATTTAACGTGTAAAAATAAGTATTTATGATGATCGAGAATTCAGATTTCCTGCTTGTATTTTACGATTAATAACGAATCGACTAAAAATAATGAACCGGAAAATCGTGAAACGGTGATTTCCTTTGTTACCGGACTAAGTGGCAATCTTATACCCCCAACCACAACCTCCATCACAAACCATTGTCATTCGAAGAATTTATAACAACGCGTTCAAGCATATCCGGGGTATATGTTTTAAAAATAGATAAATTAAATATTAATCCAGCGATCGATATAATTGTCGTTATTTTTTTCTGGCCCTATTTTTCTTATATTATCGTAAATCATAAATTATCCAAAAATACGTTTATCGTCGTCGTCGTAAGTTTCAACCGGTTTTAGCTGATGTATTTCGATTTTAATAACGCCTAGAAATGTTTTATTTTCATCGTAGTTTTCAATTACTTCCTGTATACGCTGATATATTTAATACGAAACTCGATACAATAATACAGTAGAACTTCTTTTATCCGTCACACTCGGGACCCAGCTTGTGTCGGATAACCGAATGAACGGATGATAACGGGTATTCCGTTAGAAATTACATATACTAGACCAGATTGTAAATTATTTAGGAAAGAAATTAAAAAAAATATATGTTTAATCGGGTAACATTTAGAGTGCTGTATTTTTATTTAGAAATAACATAATGCAATAAAGTACAATTACTTAGATCTACGTCAAATTGTTTAAATTAAAAAAAAACAAAAAAAAACGATTTTATGGAGCTTCCTTTATGGCGACGTTCCGTATTATTTTTAATAAGTAGGATCTGTGCAACTCCTCTTGTCTTTCAAATCAGTCGATGCACCTTATTAACATCAACTCCCGAATGACTGACTGTCGAGTTTTGGTTGCCTTCTGATTCTTCATCATCGTCGACAAATTCACTATTATTGGATTGCTGAACATTACATAAAATATGAAAAATCACACTCTAACCAATCTGTTACGTATACACAGTTATTAGTGTGCAATTTTTAAGCAGGCGGTCATCACAAAGCTTCGCGATTTCGTCCATACTTTTTTATTTTTTTACATGCACCTGTTTTTATTGAAAACAATACGTTGGCTGTTCGTGAAATGAATTAATGCGGGTAAAGACATTTACTCCAATGAGTAACCTACTCTGGCATGATTGAAACTTTTTTTTTTTTTTTTTGTTTAGACTAGTGCATCACTGTCTACGCATAAGGCGTCTTAGTGGATTATCTGGTGAGATTGTATGTGTTACATGCGGATTGACATGATATTTACATTTGTTGTTAAATCTGCTGTACCTCATTTTGTGAGATTCTTCAACTGTTTGTACATGCAGATCATTGTGTAATGCATCATTACTTACGTAGTACGGAGCATTATAATTCGAAGTGGTTTTCGATTGGAATTGTTGACAGGATGTTACATTTCGCAGATGAGTCCCACAGGTCTATGCTATACGTCCAAATTGGGTGCTATTATTGCGCGTTGCAAATTAAGAGCTTATTTTTTAGCGACATTTTAGAGTTTCTACCAATTAGGTAATAAAGTTTATTTAATTGAGTATTTAACTTCTTTTTAACATTCGTAATATGAGGTGACCGCGTTAGCCTTTGGTCTAAGACTATGCCTAGGTATTTCACAGTCTGCTGCTGTTTTATGACACTCCCTTTGAATCGTAGTACTGGGCGGATTTGTTTGTTGTAAATGTGTTACATGCACCGATTTATTTGGATTGATTTTAATCCGCCATTTTGTAGACCATTTACCGAGAATTCGTAAATGAAATTTTGTTAGCTGCGATGCCAATCCAAGATTTGTGTGTCGGGCGATGATTGCTATATCATCTGCATATGTCGATATGCTTAAATATCCACATGTTGGCATGTCAGTTGTATATATATATTGAATATAACACAGATTGGGGAACTGAGGCTGTGATTTGTCAAATGCTTGGCTTACATCGAGGAAGATTGCAAAACAGTACATATCTCTTTGTATGTAAGATGTTATGGCATCGACTAATCGATGACATTCCTCCTAAAACTGAACCGATGATTCGGAATTATTTACCTCCGTTCGATTATCGGAGTAATTCTTCTTAGTATTAACTTCTGTAGAAGTTTAGATAAGGTGTTCAGGAGACTAATGTGCCTATATGATGTGACATGACTTTCCGGTTTGTTAGGTTTTAAAAACCATGATAAGTATGAATTTTTTCCATTTATCGGGAAAGTATGATATTCTAACAATCGCATTAAATATGCGTGTAAGGAGTAATATCATGCGATTTGGAATATGTCGAAGTAATTCGCCGGTTATTCTGTCTTCACCAGGTGACTTTCTTAATGGTAGGTGCTTTATTTCATATTGTACTTCTTTTGGTGATCCTTAATGCGGCTGATATTTGAAGTGGGGCAGAAAGTGCCTTATCTATTTTTTCATAAAATTTATGTTTGTAAATATCTGTGTGCGGTGAGAAGACTCATGTGATTAGCGAAATATTGTTATCTGAGCTTGATTTTAACCGATTGCCTTCTTTCGTTATAATCGGAGAAATTATATTGTGATTTTTTAAGATCTTTTTTTTTGTGGTGTGCCAGAGGGAATTATCAGCGGTATTTAAGATGCGAAGCTCTTTGTTGAAATGAGTTTTGTTTATATTGACTCATTGCTCGTTTCAAAAGGTTTCTAGAGAGCGAATGTAAATTGTTTTGTATGTACGGTATTTATATCTTTGCCAACGATTTCTAGCTCGTCGCATCGGATTAGTTGCTTGATTTTTACTGGTACGTATTGAGTGTTTGTATAAGCTGGGTTGTTTGTTGATAATTCGTCGCATGTTTTTATGGCGTTCGTTATGTTTTCTATTTGCGTATCTATATAATATGTTCTTGTTTTCATTTTTACATTTAAGTATGGTGAATGATTAGTTTATTAAAGAGTTCCCAATCGGTTTATTTGTTAATTAATGGAGCATTAACATTTTTTTCTTTTTGGAATAGTATCTAGTGATAGCATACTGGATAGTGATCGGAAGAAAGTTCAGATATGAGTGTTTCGCACTCTTCAATTACGTGTTTGATTCCCTTAGTAACACATAAAAGTCCAATAATTCTGGAGTACGATTTTGGTATGTAGGCCAGTAGGTGGGTTTGTTTGGTGTTATAAAGTGTAATTGTTGCTTTTGGATTATGTTATTTAGATATTTTCCTCTACTATTTGGTGTGTGCAGATCCAATTTGGCATGTTTGACATTGTAGTCTCCACCACGCATAAATGTTTTTCCGAACTGTTTAAAATGATTATCAAGTTCGTTATTATTAATTTTACAGCCTGGAAAACAATACATTGGACTGATAGAGAATGACTATCAATTGTTATCGCGATGACTTGTATTATATTTGAGGATGATTTATATGAAACAGTATGTTGTAAGTTATTTTTAACAAGTATAGCTGCTCCAGCATGTGCCGTGCCATCAGGATGACTAACATTATAAATTCTATATCCGTTAATAGAAAATTTCTTACAATCAGTTAGATGAGACTCAGTGATCATTACTACATTGATTTGTTTTTGATTGAGTAACATTTGTAATTCTATTTGCTTATTTTGTAGCCATTTGGCATGCCATAGTAATATTACTAGCGATGATTAAGTAGCATTTTGGATAATCATTTTTGCATGTTAATGAGGTTTACCACTCTAGTGAGTAATGATATAAGTGGGTTGATAATTGATTTTAAATCGTTTAAAAAATTATTGAAAATTACACTCTCACTGTTTCGTTGGTTTTTGCTCAATATCGGACGGCCTTGCTAAATTCTTTAACTCTTCCTGCGTAATTTAACGAATTATTGCTGTAATTGTTCATTTATATAGCTGAAGAACTAATCGCATCATTATTGTAGTTACTTGTAGAGTTAGAGTTGGAAAGTGATATTCATCATTTAGACTAATTCTAATTTGTTTATTTTGATATTTAGTTGTATTTCTGTGGTTTTAGTTAATCTTTATAAGCAGGGCATCTTCGATAATTGGCTGGATGATCGCCGCTACAGAGTGCACACATTGCAGGAGTATTTTCTGGTTTAGTGCAGTTCGTAAATGGGTGTTCACCACCACACTTAACGGAATGGTAAGTTACAGTAGGCTTTTGTATGTCGGTAATTTTGACAACGAGTACATTAATCCTCTGTTACGACGAGGTTCTTCTACCTGTACGGTGGTATAGAGAAAATGTTTAACGTTAAAGATTTCTTTGTTTTGTTATGTTTGAAGCAGATCAACATAGAATAGCGGCATAGGTGCCTTAGTTTTCTGGTGAAGAATATTGGTTACGTTTTTAACTTTATAACCCAGAGGTTTGTATGTTCATCTGAGATAGACTGAGTTGGTGTAGAGTGATGTAGATTGCGCAGAACAACACGCAGAATGTGAAATATAACGCAATCTTTTAGGATTCTAATTAGTCCTCTGTAACAATCATGTTTTTTTTTTCGGGTCTTATTGTAACGTTGTCCATCGTAGATTTACAAGTAAAATCGAACGAATTTAATTTGTCGCATAAAAGTTTTATAAATTTTAAAGAATCATTAACTTTTTTCACTATAATTGGTGGTGGATGTTGCGGTTTTATCTTGTTTTGTTGTATTTGGAGGATATATTTTTAGATTATTATTTTTTTATTTGGTTTTTGAGATGGGATTCATTTTTATATCTTCTTCTGTGGTGTCAGTATCAGAGTCCTGTAGTAGATATTCAAATCTGCTGTAATTAGTACCTATTTTTCCTTTTTTTGTTGTTTTTTTTTATAGAAGTTAATGACGGATTATAATTATCCGGAGAATTAAGCGGTCGTTTCGATGAAACTTCCCAATTATCGGTGTGAGATTCGGAAATAATTAATTTTTCTGGTTTATTTAATCCGAATTCTTTTTTTTTTCGTTTCGTATTAGTATGTGTATCTGTATTACCTAAATATTCTGCAAAGAACAATTATCACCTGTTTCCAAATTGCTGGCTGCAGTGAAGGTTGCTGCGTTTGTGAACAGTTCACGTAGCTGCTGCACCAGTGACGGATAGCAGAGAGTAACGTATAAAAGAGTGACGGTTAAGAGAAGTTTTATTGTATTTCTATTAGTTGGCACATCGAATTTAATTGTATTAATTTGTACACCTGTGTATATTATATATATATATATATATATATATATATATATATATATATATATATATATATATATATATAGACTTATTATTGTTTATATCCTTAGGAGATTTTTAAAATTTATTTACGTCGCAAATTCTACCGTAAATAAAAATTAATATGTATATAAGTTTTTTATTTAGAATATTTGTTGCTTACTCTTGCGTTATACGACTATTGACTAATTTCAATTTATATCTAATTTAACTCACTACTTGCGCACACACGATGCGCATTTTTCAGCGTTATATATCTAAATATTCGCACTTTTGTAGTTTTATTATCCCGAAATTGATTGATTTATTGATTATTCATCATAATAATCGTGTCACACTCTTCACAAATAGGCGATAAGTAATCGGTCGATCAGACTTTGCGCCGTCTCGCATCTATCAGTACATTTAATGTGACAAAATGACGTTTCACATTAGTGACTTTACTAAGGGATTCCAGGATTTACAGTGCGATTGTTCCCGCCCGCAGAGTTCCATACTGTCACGGGTATGGATAAATCAAGTCAAACTGCGCATCGGCACAGAAGACCGTCTGTTGCCTGACATACTTTTTAAGAAATGTCCCATAGGTGCAGCTTATTTATTTTTATCTTGACATACCACACTTTTCTAGAAGGATGTACAGTGGTGGTTTCCCGTTGGTTTCCATCGGATTTTCTGTCAGGGTTTACTCCCTTACCCGTTGGATAAAGATCCTAACTGCGAGGCAGCGAGGTTTTTGCTGCCATCAGATGAGACATATTTGTACTGACGGCTTCAACTCGCCAGGGTTAAATCGGCTATCTCAGGAATGCGGAGTTTTGTAGGCAGTTTCCAAGCTACCGCTCCACTTCCTCTTGCCGATAAACCTTTCACTACTGGAATCGTCTACATAAGACTTTTCACCAGTAGCCGTTTTTGGTCCGAGATTGCTTATTTGACTACTAACATCTTATTCGCAGCTAACCTACACATCTGCAAACCATTTCACTATCCGCCACCTGTCGAAGCGCCCAGTTCCGGATAAGTACAAAATACCCCCTCGGCAGGGATTGATTATTATTATTAACGATTTGTGTAACTTAGACGTCACTGGGGGATGTTTAGTTACGTTGACGATACGGTACTTGCTTTAGATTCACGATATCCTAGCATACTTCAAAACTTAATACAAGATGATGTAGATTAAATTTAGGAATGGTCGCATAAAAATCGGTCGGTGATTAATGTTACTAAAAAGAACCGTATAATATATGGAAATCAAGATTCAACGTTCTAGCGAGTTGCACAAATATTGCTAACGAAAGGCATCGAATTGGTTGGAGTTTACGATATTAGATAGTTAGAGATTCAGCTGGATCGTAAGCTGAATTTGAACGCTCATTCGTTATATTTATCGGAAAATTTGAGAAGACTAAACTACCTCCTATATTATTTAAAGCAGTACTTTTCTCCTGCAAATTTAAGGCGAATTTACCGTGCTCTGTATCAGCAAGTTTTAGTATATGGAATATTTTATTGATAGGCAAAATGCTGAAGTGCCATATCAAACCTATTGAACAATTGCAAATATACGCGTTAAATAGAATAGTATTTAACAAAAGTACAAATTTTTACAAAGAAACTTCCATCTATACGAAATTTATACATTCCAAATCTGTGTTGCAATTTGTGGTCAGAAACCATACTAGGTTTAATCAATCATTATAAATAGAAGAAATACTAGTACGAGCGGATAAGGCGTCAGTTGCTCGTTTTGATAAAACTAGAATGAGAGTCCAAGCAGTTTTATGCTGGGCCGATGGAATTTAACGTGTTGAACTAAATATGTGGTGTGTGTGTTTGGTATATGTGTTCCTTTACTAATGTACATGTAGTATATACGTTAAAGTTTATATTGTATTTATTAATTTGTTGAAGATTATTCGTCCGTTTATTTCGAGTAAGATTGTGTGAATGGGGTGTGAATGACGTATGTTTTAATGAGTGTGAGACTTGTGAATGCGTGTAGTTTTTCTGGTGTGTTTAATGGGTGTGAGGCTGGTGAATGTGTTCGATGTATTTTTTTTTTGTATTTTATTTTTTTTACTTTTAATTTTATAATTCAGAAAAAATTATTAATTATATTATTTTATTTATAAGCTCTACACTATAATTGGCTGTTAGCTGTTGTGTGGCTTCATTAAATAAATAAATAAATAAATAAATAAATAAAAAAAAAAAAACCTAATTAATTATAAGGAAAGACGGAGAAATGTATTAATTACATATTTGTCGATGATTTCTGCAACTAAATCTTGAAATGTTTAAAATTCAAATTTGTTATATTTCATTTTTCCGTTAATATCACTGTTATTATTACAATTATTATTATTATTATTATTATTATTGTCAGTGTTATTATTATTATTATTAATATTATTATTAGTTAAATTTCATAATTATAATAAGGTATGCAGTACCATTTACCCTGTCCTTTAAGATTGCGTTTACTTGTGCGTATAGATTTTAACGCCAATTTATAGATAACTACAGTTCGTACCTAAATGTTTGTGTGTGTGTGTGTGTGCGCATACGATGAAATGTGTATATGTTATGTGTGTGAGCATATGTGTATGTAAGTATTTACGACTGTTGTTTTTGTGTGTATGTATCAGAAAGAGATGATCGTGTGTGTATATAATAACATTAATGTCTCATACGGTTTTTCATTATTTTGTGTGTGTATGTATTTACAGTTATTTAAATTTGTTTTGTATTTTTTGGTTACGTTTGTTTTTATTTTTGTTTTTATTTTTATTTTTATTTTTATTTTTTGCGTGCATTGTGATGATTTTAATTCGATTTGTAAAGAATATAATTAAATTGTTTATCAAGGAGCGTTTTATTACTATGTTTATAACTTCCGCTTATTGCTATCATGTTTTTAAAATGCTGTAATTTTAATTCGTTTCACCCGGCGTTCGTGCAGTTTATGCGCGTAGTCGGCCTATGTTTTATTTAATTTCATCTATGTAAACTTTTTATCGCAGTAATAAAATTATTATTATTATTATTATTACTATTATGATTAATCACTGTTGTTATTATTATCTTCGGCCCTATAAATAAGTGCAGACAGACTTCAGGTGAGAATTCTCGAAGGAATAGCAGAAGGAAAAAGAAGACGCGTTCCTACAAGATGGTCAGACATGGTACGGACGGCAGTAGGAGGAAGTTTCGTAGAAAGCGTCCGGATGGCTCAAAAAACAGGGATTCTAATTTTTTCACAATTTAAACACAAGGGGATGTGAAAGCAAAAGTACGACATCGCATGCAGATAACCAAAGAAGCGATGGGACATTTAGTAAAAGTTTGGCGCGACTACAAGATAAATAGGAAAGTTAAAATTAGACTAGTAAAATCATATTAGTATTTTCAATCTTCTTATATGATGCTCAAACTCGGACAATAAACAGGACAGAACGCAAGTACATCGTATCCCTTGAGTTATGGTGTTTGAGACGTATGCTACGTGCTCCATGGAGGTCCAGGAGGTCCAAGAATCAATATTACAGGAGATGGGAGAACCTAAACGCTTATTAACCGAAGTGCTAATCAGAATTGGACGGTTTTTCGGCCACATGGTCCGGGAAAATGGACTGGGGGCACTCTTCATCGAAGGGAAATCGAATGGGAAACGACATCGTGTTGCCGTGTGCCTTTAAGATGATCAGACGAGATGCAAAATTTCCCGTGAAGAGCTTCAATGATTACTTACATGGAGCGTACAATAGAAATGGATAGCGTAAACTACTGAATTCTGAATTATGATAACATTTCGATCTCACATGTCTCTACTAGGGACCTACGATTCAAATAAAAATAATATATGTATATATAATCTGTATATTATATATATATATATATATATATATATATATATATATATATATATATTATATATATATATATATATAATGTTAGTTTATATGAGTAATTTTATTTTAAACATTTACCTTAACGATGCGTATCCGCGCAAGAACGGATACAATCTATGTGTATATATGTATGTATATAAAATCTGTATATTATATATATATATAATGTTAGTTTATATGAGTAATTTTATTTTAAACATTTACCTTAACGATGCGTATCCGCGCAAGAACGCTTGCGATACAATCTATGTGTATATACACATCCTTGGATAGTTAAAAGAACAAACGATTCTGTTCTACGTGTGAATTAAATCTGAAACATGGATTTCTAACGGTAGTATACGAATGGATACTGAAGTTCTTTGAGCACACTGCGCGTGCAGATAATAGGGCAAAAAAAAAAAAAAGAAACACTGCTGTTCAAAGGAAATCGCTCTAGGCTTACAGGAAAAGCAACAAGGTGGATGGACACAGATGTGGAGAACTGAATTTAGAACAGGCAACCAGGCTGGTACGTAATCGGAAATGGCGTGAGGTGCAACGGTTCGCGGATGCTTTAAAAACAGAATAGATTGATCAATTCATAGTCAGTACGTATCGTGCACGATGTTGGACGAATAAGATAAGATATACAACATTGTGAAAACGCTAGACTGTTAACTAAGCTCGCGGCATAAAATTTTTTATCGCTCAATTATTACGGAGAAGACCGTAGACACTCGATATAAAAATATATGCGCGTAAATCTGCGTTGCGTATAATTAGTAATTTGAATGTTCGCGCCGTTAAGGCTGCAAAACTAACGTCATGTGTGGTAGTCGATACGAAAAATACGGCAATAATGTATATACACGAGTGTTTGTGTATGTGTATGTAAGTGTATGTAAGTTGTAACTGTGCATAATACATTAATATTAATGAGAATACGGTTTTCCTTTTAATCATTATTATTTCTTTATACGCGTTATGTATGTACATATAATTTTATATAACATACGTGTCTGTATAGAATTTCTGTAAGATGCTAGTTTGATTACTATTATATTTATTAAATTTATTAACCTAATATTAACTTTAATTTTTTATATAACGTGGAATGTAGTGATTTTTTTTATAAAAAATCAATTGAAAATTAGTTAAATCACTAATATTTATTTTCTTAAGGAAATCACAAAGCTTTTCGGCATTTACGCCATTATCAAGTGAAAAATTTAAAAAATCATAATTTTAAAAATATAAATTAAATATAATTACTTAAAAATATGTGATGGTAATTGTGAAAATATGATCCAAAAATGATGTCTGCTTCTGTCGGTCTATTTTTTTGATTTGTTGAAATTTAATATCGATATATTTGTTTATTAATTTAGTTTTTTTATATTAATTTTTTCTTCAATATTATTTTTCTGATTCTGTAAAAGTTGTATACTGTTGGAATTTGAAATTTTTCCTTTACTATTGCGATGTATGATATCCTTAAGAAAATAAATATTAGTGATTTAACTAATTTTCAATTGATTTTTTAATATTAACTTCGTGAACGAATCAAAACGATTGTTTGCATTTTGTATAATAAATGTAAATTTATTTCAGTTTAATTATTTTAATTTTATAATAATACACGCGCACGTTGTGAAACGTGGCTGCTCTAATTTCAATTATGAACGTTATTCAGATTCGTTAATTAGTCTTCGTTAAATATTTATTTTCAGACGAAATTGTGGAATACGAATTATCTTAAAGATATGTTTTACATTCCTTGGATACTTATATTCGGTGGTCTAAATGCTACGCCACCAGCAACGAATCGTTTCAGTTTTAACGAGAATCTATCACTACCAGAATCGTCATCGTCTGCTAATCAGACGATTCTACCACCGGTAAGCCTGATTTCTTCCGAAAACTTACTTACGAAGAAATAATATTTTACACTTAATCGTATTTTAATTCTTTTAATTCGTTCGATTAAGTTTAATTGATGCAAAAAAAACCAACAACAAAAAAACCAAACGCGAAGAAGACGTTATTAATTAATATTACGATCGTTTAGTTTTCCCTCAAAAACCATTTTGTAGCACAATCTTGGACTAATTGTCATTTATATTGCCATTAATTACAAATACACTTGTCCAGGATCGCAATACGTTTATATCTAACTACCTTCTTTAAATATACACTATCGGCTATTAGAACGCACTTAGTCCTTGTGTGCCCTTTATACAAAATGTACAAAGTAAAAATAAATCGAAAAATAATAATAACAATAATAATCATACGAATAACAATTAAACAAAATAAAATCACCGATGCGCAATATTGCGCGAGTGGCTAACATGTTATTATTATTACATGAACACTGGTGTGGTATAAGTCGAACAATTCCTTTCGCAATACAGCACCTTTTCAACATACTATACAGATAGATAGAAAAAATGAAGATTGCCGTGGTTGTGTACTGTCGTCTATAATGATGGTATAGTCTATTTCCATCGATCGAGCTCGTTGCAATTCTACAGCCTGTAATAACTACATCTTATAAAAATGAGCAGCAGGAAATTGCCATTGTTACACAGTCGATATATTCGATTACACAGCCGACAGAAAATTCCAAGTGCATCCATTGGCTGAGATTTTTTTTTTTGTTTAAATTTTATAGCGCCGTGTTTAACTACGGAGGCTATTACGGGCACTGGTGATTTAACAGTTAGATGTAGTAACTGAGGTTGGAAGAGGAAAGGATATAACTGAGGACTGTTGGAGAGGAAAGCAGATAGAGTACGCGGATGGAGTGTAGGACAGTACAGTAAAATATGGCAGATAAGAGAGGGATTTGGGAGTTAGCAAAAGAAGCAAAAAGCTGGGGGGTTGGTACGTTGGAGAAGATGGTCATGAGAGAGTGATATGTGACCGAGGCGGAGCCTGCTGAGTGCTATGTAGTTGGAACGGGTTAAATTAGCAGGTGGTTCTCAGAAGTCTACATCGGATTCGATGGCAAGAAGGAAGTCATGGTGGTACGAATTTCACTTCTGTCGCCAATTATGGTGGAAGAAGTATTTGAGGGCTGGGTTTAGTACTGGAGACGGCGGGGTTTTATACGTTGTAGGGGAACATAGTATAGAATAGGCTGTCCTATCCACTACTTCATTCCTCAAAATCCCCTTTTGACCTTGGAACCCGCAAGAGGGACGCTGGATTTGTTGTAATAATTTGTAAAGAAGAGATTGTACGCAATTAATTAGAGGGTTCTTTGATTTTGTGTTTTGGAAGGGCCAATAAAGCGACAAGAGAGTCTGTAACGATTACAGTTTTGGTGTCGCTAGGATTTAGGAGTGCTGAAGACTGAAAAGTATACCGTATAAATTATTTTGACGATCAACGAATCAAAATTTAGAGATCCATCTAGTTCGGATTCCTGGATACAGGGAATATAGATAGAATACAGAAGCAGATCGAGTTGCGAAAGAAACCGCCTTCATGCTTCTTAAGCAACAGTCAGATTTTTCCGGTTTACCTTAGCGAAATCGTATCTGGCTTATTCAGCGTATTCAACGCTCAAGAGAGGATGAAGTAATCGAATTTCGTGTCCATCATGAACAAATGACTGAACAAATGACTGAACAAATGACACAACGATGTTACGGGTCGGAAAGGGTCTTTGCTCGGTTTCGGTAACGCGATTACATTATTCTTCGTTCATATTTTCGGCATCTTCAATTTATCCGTTTTAGTCACTAGTCACGATTTTACGCCATCTATTCGCCTTGCAAATCATCAAGTCCGACAGATTTATTCAGTTTTCATGTTTCGTACGGTATCTAATTAGTTCATCGACCTCGAACGGTTTGAACTAGGAAATTATTTTCAGTTTCTTTTGTAGATACCGGTTCCAACTTTCAACACGTAGAGTAGTTTTTGTATTACCATATAATAAAAGTCGGGTTGCAATCTGATTCGCTGTAATTGCGTCAAGTCGTTATTGTCCGCGCTCATTTATCCGGGTCC